>JAZHYW010002153.1:0-34741 GCA_037355805.1 Ixodes ricinus
GCGGCGCGGCGGCGGTTGATCTGACATACCGCGTTCGGCTTTGGCTAGCAGACGGCGTTCGTTAAATGGCGTCAGCTGTTGCTGGCTTCACGCGGCGGTAGCGTGCGTGCTTCCATTCATTCGGCGTTCGTTGCCATGGTGACGGCGAGGAACGCAGACGAACTATATGTTGCGGAAGAACGCTGCGGCGCAGCGATACCAGGTGCGTTCTAAGGCCCTTCCCGCATGCTTTTCAATGGGCGGAAGGCGAACAAAAAGAGTTCGAAATAAGGACTTAACGCAGAATGCTGCATTTCTCCAGCGCCTCATAATTTGACGAGCCTTACACGAAAAACGCGTTTTTTTGGCCATCCCGCGTCCTGTTTTTTTTATCCGTAACATGGGTCTAAAGTATCAAACTGCCCGATGTACTCTATTTAAGAAAAGGTTTGCTCATGCCCAAGCTCTTTTTACTCAGCGGCAAAAGCTCAAACTGCGGCTTTCGTCCACGAGGGATGCTGCACTACCTTCCTTTCACTCGCGCGACTCGCCCGAGTCGCGGAGCCGGCAGAGTATATGTAGCGCAACTTACGTCCTCTTCGCCAATGGCGCTTCGACGTTTAGTCACTTTGTGTCGTGTTTATGTAAGCAAAAGTCTTTTGATGCCGTCAGCTGTCGGGATCGTTTCAACTTGGGCGTATGACCAAAAGGAAGCTTTCGTTCGTCAAAGTTATCTTTTTAAAGAAGGTATCAAAAATAGTGCATTGTTTGCGATCGATTCACGCACCGAAATTATGCATCGCTGCCTGTCATAAAGAGAAGTAATGTGGTCTGTCGTTGCGACAATTAATTTATCGGAATTCTGCTTCGTTGCCACAGTGCACACTGTCAAAACCCACATAAAATTTAAAAAAAGCATTCCAGTGCCCGCGAAATATGACAGACACCAGAAGCTGCTGCGGAAATATTTCGCAAAAGGTTGCACCAACCAAATAAAAAATATTGTCTTGAAAAATCACTTGTGCCCGCGCGGACAGGCAGCGGGATTGGAGCAACAAAAGCGTAGCTTATATATTTGACATCAAAAAGGGGTCATGGATTTCATTTTGTGTTGGGGAAAGAAATTTTAGATTGGGATTTTAATCATTACATGTCGTTTACTGGGACAAAATAAACAACACACAAAGCAAAATGCCTGCCTTTCCGTAGGTAAATTTGAAAATGTAGCGGACGATTTCGTATTTTCTTTCCTTCGAAATCTCTCGGCCTTTTAAGTGTGATACATCCGCGGTACCCAAGGTACCGCAGCGGACTCCAGCTCATGAATTCACCACGAGCACCGCGCCACACCGCGGACGAATGCGCTCGTCAACAATCAAGACCGTTCATAAATATTTGGATACCCGTTCGTGATGACACTTAATCTCATTCACGAATGACGAGCCTTATGGTTTGCTTAAAAAGCCCGGTGAAAGCTCGGAAACATCTCGCCCACGTCCAAGCACGTCTTGAACGCGCGATTTCTCGTGTAGCTTTTGATTTAAGGATTAAAGCCAAGGATCAAGAAGTTGAAAAATCATTTCAAGTCCCTTTGCGGGAGTCAGGAGATTTGAAATCCCGGTCTACCTCCTTATCGCTACGCGGCTAATGAAATAGTGCGCCGATAAGAACGACCGAGATCATTCTTGGAGCAAGAAGTGGGATAACAATAAACCTCGCCTCGTGTTTTTTGCGATCTCGGCGAATATAGAAGCAAATATCATCGCTTCATCGTAGTCTTGCCACCGCAATATTTGAATAGATAATCTGCTTGTGCACAACGTTGCACAGGACATACATATCTCTTTCAATCCTTCGATCGTGCAGCGACAACAGATCAAGGTCCACCAGTATATTTGGTTCCGTAAAAGGGATGTCGGCCAATGTGTCTCTACCACGAAATTCGTATAAATGCATGTTGAACATTTTCTAATAAATTACACTGTTACACCACGACAGAGTTCCATACCACACAAGAAAATTCAAGGAGAGATATAACACGTGAACTATACAGGCTTAAATGACATTCGAAATTACGAGTTGTTCTCAAAAACTGCAAAATGACGGCAATGTTGCGTAGTCCCTGGTTAACAATGCGTGAAAGATGAAAACGAAACGCTAGCCCAGATACTACAAAAACGTCAAGATCACGCACGTGACGTAGTCACCTTTTCTTGTTTATTAAAAAAAAAGCTATGCTCTCTATCTTTTTATTAACATTACCATCGTCTTTTTAGGTTCAGTTGCAGCCTAATATTCAAACACCATTGCTCAATAACGCGAATGTCATTTCGTACCAGTAAGCAGTCATTCTCATTGTCTACCTTGAAAAACAATTTGAAGTAATCGGTGAAACCAAGCATTTTTGAGTTCCTAATACATGAAGGTAAATCGTTTACAAAAACCATAAACAAAAGCGGGACTAGGTTAGAACATTCTGATACGCCATATATGAATGCGAATTGCTCGGACCCGCACTTTGAAAATATAACCCGATTTTAGCTTCCAAACCATGCGCAATAAAATGTGCATAATTCTTATCCTTTCAATACCATTAAAGGTTTCTGGCGGTAGATCTCGTCAAATACCTTTGTCATGTCAAAATAAATTGTGTCCACCTGAGTGACAATGCACACCAATGGAAGACGTGTTCCCTCCACCGTACTAACGGACTGGTCTCCTAGAGCCAGTGACCAACGCGACCGCTGCGCATCCACTATTGGCCTCCACCCCATCTTCATTCACAACGCTTTGTAGAAGCAGTAGTCTAACGGCCCGGTTCGCAAGATCACCGCATCCGCATCACCGCAGTTCCGCGCCGGGCCGCCAGACGGCTCTGTTAGCGACCATGCAACGTGCTGATGAGTTATCGTTAACTGACTGAGAAAGGACAGTAACCACTAATAGATATTGGAACAAGCGATCGACCGCCGGAGCGGTAAAATCGTCACACCAAGGCGTTGCGTTGTCACGAGTTCAGTAAGAGCGGAATTACCCGGGCCGTTCCTCCTTTACATCTCGGAGGTGCTCAACAGGCAGTTTTCATTGCCAAAAAAAAAATACATTATTGTTTTTGTTATTTTGATTCAACTGGCAATTCAGCGTTTTCATATCAAATCAAAATCAAATCAGTATAATTCGCGAAAAGGATCAAGACACTTAAACAACTAGTGACATTAACATATTGTATGGTTGACAAATTTGATATTACGTAAACTACTCATCGCAACGAAAAATGGATTGTGTCTTTTTGGCCCTGGGCCAGGGGCCTATTTATGGAAATCATTAAAGCTTGGGATAATTAGATTGTTAATTTTTTGCGTAATTAACAATTTTAATATTGCCGCAAGCGCAGCTGAACAAGCAGGCAGCGCGCTTGTGGCCTAACGGTTATCGCGCGTGCCTTTCACGCAGGAAGCCAGGGTTCGATTCCTGGCCGCGGGGACGCATTTTCGTTGACTCTAACGAAATGGTCTGGTGAGTCCGAGAACATTGTTGTTTGTTCTAGGTCCGAATGTTCTACGCGTCGAACCTTCTACGCCGATTATTCCAGAAGTCTACGCGTGTACATAAGGGGCTTCGCGTGGCGAGCCAAGGTCAGTCTCGCCCAAACGTTCGAATCTGCTATTACGCCGACTTCGACGCCCGCGACGCTCTGTTGTTATCTTCTGTTTCCTTTTTGTTTTGGGCACAAGTTCGCCCTCATTAAACGTTTCAGTTTCCTCAGTTATTCCTTGTCTGTCGCCTCGTCGTTCGTGACATTTTGATGGAGGGGCATGGTACCGCATGTCCGTGCGGCGCAGCCCTCCGAGTTCCCAAATTACAAGTCCGGACCCAAGCTCCCGAGAACCCAACGAAGACCAGATCGAGACCCGATCGAGTCGCCGCATCCAAGGTCTAAACCCGGAACACGGACCTCTGCTCCCCAGGACCAAGCAGCCAACGATGCCGACAATGAACAACCAGCAGTCGCAGACCCCGGCCGCTTCTGCCGTCATCTACATGCCCGTCGCACCAGAGACGGCTGCTCCGTTCCACGGTGAACTTCACGAAGGCGTCGAAGATTGGATCGATCAGTACGAGCGCGTGGCCCGCCACAATGGCTCGACCGACGAGCAGCGTTTGCAAAACGTGTATTTCTCGCTCGTGGGGACTGCCAGGTACTGGTACGAAAATCACGAGTCGTCTTTGACAACTTGGGACGTTTTCAAGAGTCGGCTGAAGGCGACATTTGCCAACCAACATCGCCGAGAAAGAGCCGAAGACTTACTTCGAACTAGAACCCAAGACCCCATCGAGAGCATCACCGGCTTCGTGGAGGACGCTCTACGCATGAGCGCACGCGCCGACCCTGAGGCTACAGAAGAGAAGAAGGTTAGAATCCTCATGCGGGGCGTGAGAGACAACATCTTCGGCGGTCTTGTTCGTAGCCCTCTGACAACTGTCAAAGATTTTGTCACCGAGGTGACACACATCAAGCGTGCCCTGCAAGCCCGAGCCAGTCACTACCATCGACCACCCGGAATCGCTGCCCTCATGCCGTCTAGCTGCGACCTCTGCTCCAGTATTCCTATCATCCGCCAGGTCATTCGAGACGTCATCCGGGAAGAGCTCAGGAAGCTGCTGCCTGCTGCCAACCAGCCGGCTTCGCTGTCGATAGCCAAAGTGGTACGCGACGAAGTTCAGCGGGCAATTCAACCGGAGGCTCCTGTCAACGTAGCAGCACCCGAGGAGCCCACCCTGACCTATGATGCAGTTGCCCGACGACCGCCGCCAGCTACTCAACGTTATCCGGTGGCGCCGCAGCAGGACTCACCAGCGCAGGCGTACGCCCGACGCCACGACGAACGACATCAGCGCGACCGCCGAGACCAACCTGCGCCAAGAAAGACCGACATCTGGAGGACGGCCGACCGACGCCCGCTGTGCTACCACTGCAATGAAGCGGACCACATCTACCGACGATGCCCCTACCGCCAGCTGGGCCTACGAGGGTTTGCACCCAACGACCCTCGACCACGTCTCGGAGAGCGACCTCAGGACATCGAGGACTACATCCGCCGCTCTTCATCTCCTGAGTCAACTCCCCGCCGAGGATTCCGTTCACCCTCCCCCGACGCTCGCCATCGCCCTTCCGCCGGTTTCGCCGAGACAGCCTGTCACCCATCGCTTCCCGTCGGGAAATCTAGGCGCGGCAATGCCGGGAGGTCCAAGATCGTCGGAGCAGTTCCACTCTAACGCCGCAAAGCCCCGAAACGACGTTTCTGCAATACTTTCGAATAACCTCAACGTTATCATAAACGCCCAAGACGCGACGGCACTCGTCGACACCGGAGCAGACTACTCCGTTTTGAGTGGAGGCTCTCTCGCCGCCTTCGGAAAGTTACGACGTCGTGGGACGGACCGCAGATACGAACCAACGGCGGATATCTCATCACACCTGTTGGCAGGTGCACCGCTCGCATTGAGATCCACGGTGAAACCTGCCCTGTGAAGTTCGTCGTTCTGCAAGACTGTTCGAGGGACGTCATTCTCGGAATGGACTTCTTCTGTGAATACGGCCACGAATGACAAGTGATGAGGCGGTGAATAACTGAGTAAACTAAACGTTTAATCGGGCGAACTTGTGCGCAAAAATAAAGAAGGAAACAAAAGATAACAGTAGAGCGTCGCGGGCGTCGAAGTCGGCGAAAGAGCAGAGTCGAACGCTGGGGCGAAACTGACTGCGGCTCGCCACGTGGAGCCCCTTATGTACACGCGTGGGCTTCTGGAATAATCGGCGTGGAAGGTTCGACGCGTAGAACATTCGGGCCTAGAATAAACAACAATGTTCTCGAATTCACAAGATCATAAACTGAAAGCATAAATAAAATCCGCGGAACTCCCAGGAATAGAACCCTGGGCCACCGCACGAAAGTCAAGCGCGGTAACCACTCGGCGACGCACGCACTTGCTCGCTGACGAGCGTGGCATTACTCCCCCTTTAAAAAGGCATCGTCTCAATGCCACGCGAAAGGCAACAAAACAGAGCAGGACAAACAAAAGAATGGGAAAATACGGAGGCTGGCAAAACACAATCCTATCAAGTGTTGCACGAGATCACGGTTCACAGTCTTATCGCGCGTAGTACGGCTTGAGGCGCACGACGTGGACGACTACGAGTCGTGGAGGGCGGCGTGATGAAGTCCGTGTTCCGTCGGGCATCACCTCGTAGTTCAGATCGCCGAGTCGGCGAAGCACTTTGCAGGGTCCGAAGTAGCGCTTCAGAAGTTTCTCGCTTAGACCGCGTCGTCGTATTGGGGTCCAAACCCACACACGGTCTCCAGGCTTGAAGCGAACGTCGATCCGGCGAAGGTTGTACCGGGTAGCGTCGACACGTTGTTGATCTTGAATTCGGAGTCGGGCGAGCTGGCCAACTTCTTCGGCTCGTTGAGCAACCACCTGGGCGTCGGGTATGCCATCGTCAGCTGGCTCGTGGGGTAGCATTGCGTCGAGCATGGTCGACACTTTCCTGCCATGCACCAGCTGAAACGATGTTACTCCTGTGGTCTCTTGCACCGCCGTGTTGTAAGCAAATGTGACGTAGGGTAACACCTCGTCCCAAGTCTTGTGCTTTACGTCGACATACATTGAGATCATGTCGGCGATGGTTTTGTTCAGCCATTCTGTTAGTCCATTTGTCTGCGGATGGTACGCAGCGGTTCGACGGTGGCCGTTGCCACTGAGACGAAGGATCTCTTGCGTCAGCTGGGCCATGAACGATAATCCACGGTCGGTCATGAGGACTTCGGGGGCGCCGTGACCTGGCGGTGAGCTTGCGGCGGTCGTCGGGCCATGGCGGCGTAGGTCAGCGTCGGTTCTTCGGGTGCGGCCATAGTGACAGGGACATCTGGTTGGATCGCTCGCTGAACCTCGTCTCGGACCACCTCGGCAATGGAGATTGAGGCCGGGCGTTCAGCAGTCGGCAGGAGCTTCGTAAGCTCCTCCCGGACGACGTCACGGATGATGTCGCGAAGGCCGGGGATGCTTGGACTGATGTCGTAGCCCGATGCAGAAGCAGCAGCTACGCTCGAGTGCCGATGGTAGTGGCTGGCTCTTGCGAGGAGGGCACGTTCCATGTTCGTGGCCTCCGTGACGAAATCTTCGACAGTCGATGGGGGTTCCGAACAAGACCACCGAAGATGTCGTCCTTTACACCTCGCATTAGTATCCGCAGCTTCTTTTCGTCGGTGGCTTGAGGGTCGGCGCGAGCGACCAGGCGCAAAACATCCTCGACGAAGCTGGTGATGCTTTCATTCGGGCCTTGGGTCCTTGTTCGAAGGATATCTTCGGCCCTCTCGCGTCGGTGCTGGCTGGTAAACGTCTTCTTTAGTTCTTGCTTGCACAGCTCCCACGAAGTTAAAGAAGCCTCGTGGTTCTCCAGCCAGTACCTCGCAGTCCCTTCCAGCGAGAAGTAGATGTTCTGCAAGCACTGCTCAGGTGTCCACCCGTTATGACGGGCCACACGTTCATAGTGTTGCAGCCAGTCCTCGATGTCTTCGTGGGCGTCCCCATGGAAGGGCGTCGGAGTCCGGGGTGCGACGGGCAGGTAGATGAAGGCAGGAGCGGCCGGGGTCTGCGACTGCTGGTCGTTCATGGTCGGCCTCGTTGGCTGCTTGGTCCTGGGTGGCAGAAGTCCAAATTCCGGGTGTAGGCCTTGGGTGCGACGACTGAACCGGATCTCGGTATGGTCTTCGTCGGGTCCTCCGGAGCTTGGGTTCGGGCTTGTACTGCGGGAACTTGGAGGGGTGCGCTTCACGGACATGCGGTACCCCGCACCTCCACCAAAATGTCACGAATGACAAGTGATGAGGCGGTGAATAACTGAGTAAACTAAACGTTTAATCGGGCGAACTTGTGCCCAAAAATAAAGAAGGAAACAGAAGATAACAGTAGAGCGTCGCGGGCGTCGAAAGTCGGCGAAAGAGCAGAGTCGAACGCTGGGGCGAAACTGACTGCGGCTCGCCACGCGGAGCCCCTTATGTACACGCGTGGGCTTCTGGAATAATCGGCGTGGAAGGTTCGACGCGTAGAACATTCGGGCCTAGAATAAACAACAATGTTCTCGAATTCACCAGAACATAAACTGAAAGCATAAATAAAATCCGCGGAACTCCCAGGAATCGAACCCTGGGCCTCCGCACGAAAGTCAAGCGCGGTAACCACTCGGCCACGCACGCACTTGCTCGCTGACGCGCGTGGCAATACGGCGCCATCATCGACCTCGCGGAGAACAAGCTGACGCTTCGGAAACCTGTCCCATCGGCAGAAAATCCCAAAGCGACGTTAGCTACAGTGCGAGTCCTTACCAGCCACGTAAACCTGCCGCCACTGTCGAGTGTCTTTGCGCCCGTCGGGACCGAGGAAGCCACCTGCGATGTAGCACTATTGGAAGGAAGCGTCCAGCTTCTTTTTGGACGAGGGATTGGCATTGCAAGAGGCGTAACCGAGCTCCAGGACGGGCGTACCGTAGCCCTTGTCACCAACTTCCGGCAACAGTCGCAGTACCTTACAAAGGGTACAGCTGTGGGATCAGGGTGTCGAACCGGAACCGAACCGAACCGAAAACCGGAACAGAACCGTTATTTTTAGCCGAACCGGAACTGAACCGAACCGAAATCTTCGCCGCCATCTTGGAACTGAACCGGAACCAAACCGAAAAAATATAACGGTAACCGGTTCAAAACGGTTCAAGGTAATTTCTTTTTTTCTTTTTTGTTAGTATAACAAAATAAACATGTGGGAATAAAAAATTGGCGGCTGTATTTCTATCTATTGATCAAATCGTCATATACAGTATTGCAATGTATGGTAAATTGTGGGTTTTCGTAGCGCTTTTGTATTGGCACTATGATTAACCATGTGTCACGTGTCGTCATGGTGCCAATACATGTTGTCAAGTAATGTCACTTGACCTCGTGACGTCACGTGACTCACCGCGTCAACTCGATTTAATTTGAGGAAGTCAATAGATGTATTAACCTTGTTGACAGCGTGACGTTTCATGACATCACGATTCTGTACAGAGAGTCACGTGACACCTTGACGTAAGCGATTTTCATAACCTTTAGTCGAGTGCTCGGGTTCATGACAATCCGCATTGCCAAACATTCGGGTAACGGCTCATGTCAATTAAACCCTAACCGCCTAGGGCATGACTATGATCAACACTGATGGTATATAATTAGCGTCAGATCACGTGGCCGCTTGTTCCAATGGCAAGTTGAGAAGGGGATCGACAGCTTTCTCTTTCCTTTATTTCTTCTGCATCCGCTATTGTGCGGAGGGGAAACTAATAAATGTTTTCGCAAGCTATGAACGTCAGGGGTTACTTCTTAACAGTATTTATTGAAAGTACAAAAAAATGTTTCAAGGCCAATTTTACATCATTGAGGCACCCAAATATGTTTTCGTTGTTGCTGAACTGCATCCGAAAGATGTCCCCCAGAATAGAAGTATTCAAATTACTAAATGCGACTTATTAATATGACGTTACATAGAGCTACATGTGTGAACGTAAGGAATACCTAAAAAAAATATTTAGTGACCTCAGAGGGACAGCCGAACGTTGGCAGTCGCTGTAAGTCTCACACGAGCGTCATTCTCAAGTTATTGCCCAAGTTTAAACCCCTTCTGTATTTTTGCTTAAAGGAGCTATAAAAAGATTCCCATACATCAATAAATACTACTCAGGATCACTCCCAAACGTTAATGATTGAACTTGGCTTTGCTCTTTTTTCTAGGCAGTGGCAGTCACCAAAAATTAGAAAAATATGAGCATCAATTATTCCCTCAACTCGGAGCGAGAAGCGGGCACGTGGCCTGGCGCCTATCTTATGCAGCCAATTAACGTTAAAAGAATTTGGCTATTCTCATCACCGCAGTGGTTGGACACGAGCCACTACCCAAGTGTCCGCAATATGGCATTGATTGTTACGACCCGATGTACAGTGCTCACGCAGTTCTCCTGTCCAATCCATGAGCCGCGCCCGACTGTCGTAAGGCGGGTGGTTTTGATCCCACAATTACGACACCAATCTTTGCGAAGGCAAGACTAAAAGAAATGGCCTCGATTTTATTCTCGCAATTTCACCGCGACAAAGAAGCGTCTGAATCAGTGGCGGCCTGTGCGAGTATATTTGGGCCACACTAGGACCAGTACGCCTCTGAAAAGTCATGAACATTCCAACCCGATATCGTTTTAGGACCCCTTTAAACTTCACGGGGTGCAAAATAAAAGCAATGAAGAGTTGCTGTTAAAAAGTGACAAATAGAATTGTCGAATTAGCAAACACAAACGGAGGAGGCAATTCCTCAGGAAAACTTTCAGCCTTTCCACTCTGGTGAAGAAGGAAGACCAGCGAAGCTGTACTATGGTGGGAATGAAGTAATGGCCGGCCACAAGTCGGCAAGCCAGAGTGGAAAGACTGGAGAGGTTGCCGCCATCTATGCGCGACGGCGGCAACCAGACAACCGGCCATTCGGTTGTCTGGTTGCCGTCGTCACTTATAGATGGCGGTAGCTGTCCAAAGTTTAGTGTCATCATTTGTTTGCTGACGGACGCGATACTGGGCAAATTAGCCCTTAACAGCTCCGCTGTAAAATAAGTGTGTGTGTGTGCGTGTGTGTGTGAGCAGGGGAGGGGGTTAGTTTTAAAAACATACTGTGTGGTAAAGGTTCTTCTTCTCCGCATCTTCGGAGCAGACCAAAAAGCGTTACCCCGGAAACTACTTTGTTTGCAAAAACGCTCTTGCCAAAAAAACATGTTTTTGCCGTGCCAGACGCTCGTGCCGTTCCTCACGACGATGCACTAAGAATAATAATACGTGCCTTTCCAATACTTGCCTTTCACTGAGCTTGAACCTCCTGTAGCGTGCATTTTGCACCATCGAATTCGATTTTCTCAGCAAGAAAAAATTACAATGACCACCAGCCTATAGTGTGATGACGTCACGTGCATACCATGTTAAACAGTTCAGCTTTCTGGTGAAATGTGACGTTCGCAACACTAGCAATAGATGTCCTAATTGTAAAGTTGTGCACTATTTATAGTAGTCTCGTGATTATATATGACAGCCTTGAGAAATATTAGAGCGCATGACTATTTAAGCGTAGTGTTGTAAAGTGAGGGCCCAAAACAAGTGCAGGAAAAACCGAATATAACATTAGCCTCCCGAGGCAGTATTTATCGAAGTTTCGAGCTCATGCAAGCTGATGAAATGTGATTTATACTAATCACACACAAGTTAGTACCGAATGTAACAAAAACACATTATATTATATTTTGTGCAAAAAATAAGCAAATACTAGACACTCCGTTATTAAGATTTGCAAATATTAATTTAACACGAGTGTATGGAACCAAGTTTTAGGACTAACCCTAGACTACCAATTAACATGGCATCAACACGTAAAAAATACTACTAACGCGATATATAGAAATATCCCCATTTTATATAAATTACGTCATATATTTCCCATAAAAACCCTGCTAGTAATTTATCATTCCTTCATTCATAGTCATATATTGTACGGATTATCTGTTTATGGACTGACATACAAAAACACACTAAAACCGTTAGAAACAGCTCAAAATACAGCCCTGCGAGCAATGCTTTTTACTAACAGACGCGAAAACACTAATTTTGCATACCCTTTACTAAATATTTTACCAGTTCATCAGGTGCATCGAATATCGGATAGCCTTGTTAGCATTTAATTTTCTAAACAACCACATAACCTGTTCATCGATCAAATTGACTCATCCACACGCCGCGTATCCTTTCCGCTCTCATTTTCAAACGTCACTGACGGTACCACCCATAAGAACTAACTATGGCGCATTCACATTCACTTACATTGCAACCAAAATATGGAACTCGCTCCCACAAATACTAACAGCAATGTCATCTTTTCATATGTTCAAACAATCATTGCGTATACATATACAATCTACACGATCCATAACATGATTTCACGGTTTCTTATGAGTGTGCATCACATTGTTATCTTATTTTCCTTTTCATACTTTTTGTTTCGATTTATGATCACATCTGTATCATATCTCATTGTTACTGTTTAGCTAATCTCTTTTATCTATTCAGTTCGTTCATGTTTGTTTACCGAGAGTTTTCTTTTTGCTTTGTATAACGTTGTTCTATTTTATACTCACAATGTCGTTATTTCGTGCCAACATAGGTCGCTAACACATTGTATACCATGGGTCCCTTCAACAGTTTTCTTTGAAAACTTTGGGACCCCTGCCTGTATAACATCCTTTGTATTAACAATTGTTCTATAAATAAAATGCATTTTTGACTTGACTTTACTTGACTTGATTTTAGGAATCTTCGTCTGTCCTTCGCCCTGTTTATGTAAAATTATGAATTTCATTGCGTCCATCTTTACGCACCTCTTTTTTTGCAGTAGGCGCTCTGTAAGGGATTATTTAGAAAAATTAATTAATTATTTCTCTCTTTTTGAACATTTCGTGCATTTGACTTCTAATCTATTATGTGAGCACAGAGTCGTTTTTGGCGTACCCTGCAACCAGATGTTTCACGCTGCCAATCAGCAAACAGAAAAACACTTTTACGCAGACTCCACAGCTCGCGTAGTTTTGAGCATCGTCCTTCCGCGTCGGTCTCAAGCGGTTATGTGAACTTTAAAAAAAAATTATTGATCATTAAAAAAATATATTTGATTACTAACTGAATATTTGACAACATAAATAAAGGCCGACCACCCTAAAGCAATGCCCCCCAAATTATCTGAAAGCTGTTCTGCCAACTTTTTCCGACGTTTTTATCCTGGACAGGCACGTTGTAAGTGATACGGGACGGCCTTACACACATTCCTGATTTTGGAGCTAATTTAAATAACTATGTGTTCCTCTCACGTATAACTTCTCAAACATATAGAAGTCTGGTATTGCCTCTTTTACGTGGTGAACATTACTTTTATGTGTCTGTGGGCTGGACAAAAACAAAGTAAACAGGGGTGCGCGGCGGAACTATGACGATTACGCACGCAAACCGTCAGAAAGTGTCCAATTAAGTAGCTGCCATGTCGAGTAGAACGTGAAATACTACTTCGTTTTACTTAACAAAAAAAATCTTGGAGGACGCCTAAGCTTCGCCTTTAAAAGTGGAATGCGATAGAGCGTTAACGGGCCTCATTTGCATCGCGTTCTCATTTGCCGCGCAAGCGTGCCTCGCGTGGCCTTGTCAAAAGTGCCTGACTCGCAACCGAAGGGTCATGAATTCGAATCCCGCCTAAAATTCTTAATTTTTTTTTCTTTAAGGCAAAGGAATTACTTTAGAAAGTGAAATCATCTGAGACATACGGCGACCTTTAATTCGCATTACATGTAATGTTTTAATCACTCTCTTTCCACGCGAGATGTCACGTTTCACCTGAGCATTGTGGGTTGTTTGAAATTCTTGCTCGAAGGTATGTAGCTCTGATGTCATGACCCTATCGAGGAGTTTTCAGTCACGCCACCGACGTCAGCGTTTCTGCGACATGAGCTCCTTAACGCTATCGCGTTAAAATCATCAATTAGCAAGGGTGATGCTCATTTGCAAATAAATTGACCGGCATCTTGTCAAGAACAAACCTCAACAGCCAGGATATATGCCAGCTAATCCTGTGTAAGAAGATGTTCACTTGGGCGAGCGCTATTTTGGGCCAGATTCGATCTGAGTGAGATGGTGCGTATAGATTAGAGTGAACAATTGCGATTACTCCTTGCTGCTTGATTAGTCGCATGCATGCGGTGCTGAGTGCAAACAATGTTTGGTTAGAACAACAAGCATTTTGATTGCCGCTCGGTTTTTCTATAAAAAAGACTCAAAGGAATTATCCTAAAACTTTTGTGACATTTTGAAAATTTCATTGTTTTTAGCTCAGTTATTGTGTCGTCATCATATACATATATATTGTGAAGCGTATTTCGTAAACCATATTTCATGATATATATGGCCACGAGGTGCTCATTTCATAATTTTATATGATGTAATTAATTCCCTCGTTCAAGGACACAATCACGGTTTCACTTTTAATACTGGGACACAACGTTGTACTAACCACGGGTATTTTAGGCGACCTACCGCACTTCGCGACATTTTAAACCGTGTAAATAGATCACCTTGAATTTTAGAATTTTACTTAAACACGGAGGAAGGACAAGAGAAGGCAGTATAATTCTAAATTCCGAGTTGATCTATTTACAGGCATGTATCAACAAGCTCAACTCTTTACTCTTGTACTTAAACATTTTGATTCGGGCAAAATATGTGTTACTGGTAAACAAATGGGATGTTGAGTCGTATGAACACGACGTTATGTACGTTAATGTAGATTTTTTTCTACTCTTGCGTCGAAATTAAATAACTGAATTTCATATTTTTGGTACCTAAAAAAGAAAAGTAAATTGCACGGACGATTAAAGAAGCTATTCACGGCGTAAATAGTGTATATTGCCAGAACAACCCGGAAAATATATTCTCAATTTAGCGGTTCAAACCGGTTCGAACCGGTTCGAACCGGTTTGAACCGTTATTTTTTGCTGCCCGGAACTGAACCGGAACCGAACCGAAAGCCGTGAACCAGAACCGGAACCGAACCGATAAAAATTTCGGTTCGACACTCTGTGTGGGATACGTCGAGGAAATCCAGGACTCAGCCGCGATCGCCGCGATCTCAGAAGACGCCTCTCCGACACAGCACAAAAGAACCACGCCGTCAGAGCTCGACATCGACCCGTCCCTCCCAGCCCCACAACGACGACAACTCAGTGACCTTCTCGCCGAGTTCAGTGAGTGCTTCTCCACGTCGTCAAAGGTGCGCCAAACGACGGTTGCGAAACATCGGATAATTACTGATGACGACGCACTCCGTGTGCATCGGCCACCGTACCGAGTCTCCGTGAAAGAAAGGGAAGTTATCCAGAAGCAAGTTCAGGAAATGCTTGATGACGACATCGTCCAGCCCTCAAACAGTCCGTGGGCTTCCCCAGTAGTCCTAGTGAAGAAAAAAGACGGAACCCTGAGGTTCTGCGTGGACTACCGCCGGCTGAATGCAGTAACAAAAAAGGACGTCTATCCGCTGCCCCGCATCGACGACACCCTGGACCGGCTGCGCCACGCCCGATACTTTTCGTCGATGGACTTGAAGAGCGGGTACTGGCAGATTGAGGTCGACGAACGAGATCGGGAGAGGACGGCCTTCGTCACACCGGACGGACTGTATGAATTTAAAGTAATGCCGTTCGGGCTGTGCACAGCGCCGGCAACCTTCCAGCGTGTTATGGACACCGTCCTTTCCGGCTTGAAATGGCAGAGCTGTCTCGTCTACCTCGACGACGTTGTCGTGTTCGCAAGCGAATTCGACGAGCACCTCAGACGACTGCGAGCCGTGCTACGGGCCTTCAAGGCTGCTGGGCTGACACTCAAGCCTTCGAAGTGTCGGTTCGCCTATGGTGAGCTGAAATTCTTGGGCCACGTCGTGAGTGCTCAGGGTGTAAGCCCTGATCCTGCAAAGACGTCCGCTGTCGCCGAATTCCCGAAGCCATCGGACAAGAAGGCCGTCCGAAGATTCCTTGGGCTGTGCGCCTACTACAGACGTTTCGTGCGTGACTTCGCACAGATCTCTGCACCACTGACGCATCTGACGAAGGACGACGTGCAGTTCCAGTGGGGAGAGGAGCAAGAACAAGCGTTCGACGAACTCAAGCGAAGGCTGCAGTCGCCCTCTATCCTCGGACATTTTGATCAGTCGGCGGAGACAGAAATACACACGGACGCCAGCAATACCGGTCTCGGTGCGGTACTCGTTCAGCGACAAGAAGGCGCCGAGAGAGTAATCGCTTACGCAAGCCGGGCGCTGTCTAAGGCAGAACAAAATTATTCAACGACCGACAAAGAATGTCTTGCTGTCGTCTGGGCGATAACCAAGTTCCGTCCGTACTTGTACGGGATCCCGTTCCGCGTGGTTACAGACCACCACGCCCTCTGCTGGCTCGCAAACCTCAAGGACCCGTCAGGACGCCTCGCTCGCTGGAGTCTTCGACTGCAAGAATTCGACGTAACCATTGTGCACAAGTCTGGCCGCAAGCATAATGACGCCGACTGTTTGTCTAGGGCCCCAGTCGAATCTCCTTTCGACAGCACCGACGACGACGATGACGCCCGTTTCCTCGGAGCAGTTACAGATACCGACATGGGAGCACTTCAACGAGACGACCCGGAACTTCGCGCCGTGATCAACCACCTCGAAGGACAAGGAAGTTCCGTTCCGCGAGTCTTCGCCCGAGACTTGTCAAGCTTCGTTCTGCGGCGAGGCGTGCTCTTCAAGAAGAACTTCGGAACCAGCAACCCTGCCTGGCTGCTCGTTGTGCCTGCCAGCCTGCGAGAAGAAATCTTTCAAGCATGCCACGACGACCCGACGGCTGGACACCTTGGCTACAGCAGGACGCTCGCCCGGATTCGTGACAAGTACTACTGGCCGAGACTCCCGAAAACCGTCCATCTTTACACACGGTCGTGCCATGAGTGCCAACGACGTAAGAAGCCTCCGACAAAGCCAGCAGGACTCCTGCAGCCGATATCTGCCCCGACTACGCCCTTCCAGCAGGTCGGAATGGATTTGCTTGAGCCGTTCCCAGCATCGACGCAAGGAAACCGGTGGATTATTGTCGCGACCGATTATCTTACACGATACGCCGAGACGAAAGCCCTTCCATCGGGAACAGCGCTGGAAGTCGCCAAGTTTTTCGTCGAGTCCATTCTTCTTCGACACGGCGCACCTGAAGTGCTGATCACAGATCGAGGGTCATCTTTCCTGGCACAGCTGACTCAAGAGGTACTTCGGCTCAGTCACACCAGCCACCGACGAACCACCGCTTATCACCCGCAGACCAACGGGCTAACAGAGTGGCTGAACAAGACCATCGCCGACATGATCTCCATGTACGTCGACGTAGAGCACAAGACGTGGGACGAGGTGTTGCCGTACGTAACATTTGCGTACAACACAGCGGTACAAGAAACCACATGAATGACGCCGTTCCAACTGGTACACGGCCGGACGGTTACCACGATGCTGGACGCCATGCTGTCTCACGTGCCAACCGACGATGGCAACGACGACGCTCAACTGATCTCTCAACGCGCGGAGGAAGCTCGTCAACTGGCAAGAATCAAGATTCAAGAGCAACAACGAGTCGACGCACGCCGGTATAACCTTCGTCGCAGGGACGTCCACTTCCAACCCGGAGACCGGGTATGGGTGTGGACACCGATACGGCGCCGTGGTCTTAGCGAGAAACTCCTAAAGCGCTACTTCGGACCCTACAAAGTACTTCGTCGACTCGGGGACCTGAACTACGAGGTGATGCCTGACGGAACACGGACTTCATCACGCCGCCCTTCACGACCGGAAGTCGTCCACGTCGTGCGCCTGAAACCGTACTACGCTCGATAGGACTGTGGACATTATGTCTCTCAAATGACTCCTTAGTTTGCCGTTATTTTTATTTGCTTTGTTTCGTTTTGTTCTGCATCGGACGATGCACTTTTTTAAAGGGGGAATAATGCCGCGAGCGCAGCTGACCAAGCAGGCAGCGCGCTCGTGGCCTAACGGTTATCGCGCGTGCCTTTCACGCAGAAAGCCAGGGTTCGATTCCTGGCCGCGGGGACGCATTTTTGTTGACTCTAACGAAATGTTCTGGTGAATTCGAGAACATTGTTGTTTGTTCTAGGTCCGAATGTTCTACGCGTCGAACCTTCTACGCCGATTATTCCAGAAGTCTACGCGTGTACATAAGGGGCTTCGCGTGGCGAGCCAAGGTCAGTCTCGCCCAAGCGTTCGACTCTGCTGCTACGCCGACTTCGACGCCTGCGACGCTCTGTTGTTATCTTCTGTTTCCTTTTTGTTTTGGGCACAAGTTCGCCCCATTAAACGTTTCAGTTTCCTCAGTTATTCCTTGTCTGTCACCTCGTCATTCGTTAGCAATATTGTGTTTAAGGTCATGGTTTAAATTAGAAAATCGCTCAGCATCATCGAAAAAAACAAAATCAACAATATACAGAATGATGAAAGCACGCTCAGCATTTTACAGCTTTCTAAAAAACCGCACAACTTCGACGGGTTTTTAAGTTGCGGTTTACAATCGGAGCGCTTCTCGGCCTCGACGGCACTGCGCCCGTGGAGAAATTGTGCAACCAGCCTCTGCTGCGTTGCGCGAGGACAACGCTGCAGAGGTTGGTTGCACTTTTTCTCCACGGGGTGCGGTGCTGTCGGTCGAATCTGTGCGGTTTTTCGGAAAGCCGTAAAATGCTGCGCGCACCGTCTATCGTTCTGCAGTTTGTTGATTTAGTGTTTTGCGATGATGCTGGGCAATGTTCCAATTGAAACCATGCCCTTTAACACAATAATAAAGAAGTTAATAACGCAAAAATAATTAACAATCTAATTATCCCAAACCTTATAATTTTCCTAAATGTGCCCCTGGCACGAGAAAAAAGACGCAAGCTTTTTTGTTTCGCATCGAGTAGTTTTCGCAATATCAAATTTGTCAACTTTTCTTGATTTCATGATTCGTGTTTCACGAAAGGTGAACACATTTAATATTGCGAAAACTACGCGTCGCAACAAAAAAAGCTTTTGTCGTTTTGGTCCTGGGCCAGGGTCCTATTTACGAAAATTATTAAAGTTCGGGATAATTAGATTGTTAATTATTTTTGGTAATTAATTTTTTAGTATTGTGTTTAAGGGCACGGTTTCAATTAGAAAATTGCTCAGCATTATCGAAAAACACTAAATCAACAAATTGCAGAACGATAGAGGGCACGCGAATCATTTTACGGCTTTGTGAAAAACCGCACAAATTCAACGGGTTTTAAGTTTCGGTTTGCTATCGGAGCGCATCTCGGCCCCGGCGGCACCGCGCCCTGTGGAGAAAGAGTGCAACCAGCCTCTGCTGCGTCACGCAATAACATCGCAGCAGAAGCTGGTTGCACTATTTCTCCACGGGGCGAGGTGCCGCCGGGGCCGAGATGCGCTCCGATAGCAAACCGAAACTTAAAAACCCGTCGAATTCGTGCGGTTTTTCAGAAAGCCGTAAATGCTTCGCGTGCTTTCTATCATTCTGCAAATTGTTTATTTGGTGTTTTTTGTTGATGCTGAGCAATTTTCTAATTGAAACCATGCCCTTAAACCCAATAGTAAAAAGTTAATTACGCCAAAATAATTAACAATTTAATATTCCCGGACTTTAATATTTTTTTTTAAATATAACCCTGGCCCAGGATCAAAACGACACAAGCTTTTCTTTGTTGCGACGCGTAGTTTTCGCAATATTGAATTTGTCCATCTTTCGTGAAACACCTTCTATATAGAATGTATATACAGGGTGTTTTTTTTTTAGCTGAACAGAATTGTTTTTTTAAAATACCATGAAAGCTAGAATAATGTGGTATGCGCAGGTGAGTTATGCGGCCAGGGGACATAGTTAAGGGCGCTAATCGTAACAATCAGTAGGCTAATTAGTTTAAATTTATTAATTAACTTTTAATTAATGAAAATCGACATATAGTTTCAATTATAATCTTCTCAGCGTCATCGAAAAATACTAAATCAGTAATTTTCAGAAAGACTTTGAATGCGTGAGAAGCGTAGTACTGCACTACAGTTACCACTCGTGGAGCAGGTGCAAGGCTAGGGTTTGATAACAGACAAAAAATTGTGCGGGCGTCTTACCGCAACCGCTAGCCTTGTACCTGCTCTACAAGTGGTAATTTTAGTGCTCTACTACGCTTCCCACGCGCTCAAAGCCTTTCTGAAAGTTACTGATTTAGTGGTTTTCAATGACGCTGAGCAAGTTTCTAATTGGAACTATCTGTCTATTTTCATTAATTACATAGTTAATTAACAAATTTTAACTAATTATCCGACTGATCGTTACGGTTAGCCCTCTATACTATATCCCCTGGCCGTATAACTCACCTGCAGACCGCATTATTCTAGCTTTCATAGCGTTTTAAAACAAATGTTAAGCTTAAAAAACACCCTGTATGTCACTGGTCTCTGTGAGCATGCAAAAAAAATTATCCTTGTGCACAGTTATGCATAGCCGGAAAGGCCGAAGACAAGTGGTGGTTCGAAAGTTTTTTTTCGGAACATCGGCTATCGACCGATCTCCGCCATATTACGAACATGTCATCCGTCAACCCCGCTGTGTTTGTGCGACTGAACACGGCGTGTTGCCCTTGCCCTAACCCGGCGGTTGCTGGGTTCTGCAGATCGTTTCAGTGCCGAGTGTGAATTGAACATGCTAAAAGGTCTTCACAAACTTTAAGCATTCGTTAATAGATGGAAAACTTGTTCGCCTTTTTATTTGGTTACTTACCCTCGAAAACCGATGCAACTCAAGTCTTCTGCACCGCTTTCCGATATCGAAGCGCGCTGGGTCGTTATTTCCGACTGGGTAGTTCCAAATGGCGGCCAATGAAAACGACAATGCCAGTGATAGTCCCATGAATTGGGACTGCCGGCTCCGTACGTAGTTCAGGGCGTCCACCTGAGTAAAAGTGTCGAGATTTGTTTTATTCATTTTCTATATGTAATGTATTTTATTTTATTTAACCGTCCGTGCCAAGAAGGCATTATTGAAGCGAAATGAAGAGTATAAAGATTCAGATTTTCACAAGTTCTCAAAAATAAATACACAAAACTGTGACCAGAGACATACCGTCATTAAAAAAAACTTTCATTTGAAATATCTAAATATAAAAAACAGTAAATACATTCGTTTAACAATGAATAAGAGACGCAATTTGAAAACATTGAAACTATATTACAGAGTAGCCGTTCCTCATGTTCCACTTTACGCGTAAGAAATCTATTTGAAATCATCATTTGGACAGCCGATTCGTTTAGCTTTTTGAGCGCCACCTGCCTCTGTGAACTGAAATATGGCAGACACAAATACTTATTTTTGTCCATTTAGTTTGTTTGACTAGGCAAAATGTAAAAAAAAACATTGGCCTCATTCGCACGACGGCCATATTGAAGAAGTCGTTAGTTGAACCAATAGATGGTGGCACCGATCCGAGTAAACGAAAAACTCTGGTATGATAGGTGGCACTGATGTCCCTCCTCCGTTCTTAATTTCCTCTATTCTGCTTTCTCATTGGTGCATGGTGCACGTCACCGCATGCTCTCGCCTGCACCACCCGGTGCCAGCCCTGCCTCGTTCGCAGGGCAAGGCCAGCTAGAGTTTTTGCATAGGCTCCCTGTGGGAGCCAGAGTTGCGTGTCTGTCTTCCACGTTTCGCCGCGCCGCTATTCGCTGATATCAATCACGTGAGAAGCAAAGAATCCAGAGCCACCCAGGGAAGCCACTGATACGGTCGCTTCGGCAACGTTGCACGTGTCCCGGCGTTATTTGTTCCTGTTTTTTCCACCTTCTCCTTCCTGTTTTTCACGCACGGCGGCGCGCGCTGCCCCGCTATTCGCCCAATTCAGTCAGTTCATGAGCAAAAGGTTCATGGCTGTGTAGGAAAGCCTGCCCTACGGCCATCCGTCGATGATGAACGCTCAGCTCTGTCACCGTAGGTAACATAGTTGCGCTATCACAAAGGAACTCTAAGCCCAGCTATCCAAGCCAGCTCGTTTATTGGAGGGTAGCAAGCTGAGTAACTTCTATATTATCTGATATGGCCTTCTGATCTACAGCGCAGTGATTGCCATACACTTGCGAGAAAATATGACCCGGAGATTACAGATTTTGCGGCTGGCCTTACTTATAGTTTGCTGAAATTAAATAAATACTTGCATGGCATTAATGTTTAGGAGACGTTGTGGCCTCCAAGTGCTAGGCAGCCTCATGTTTGGCGCGGCAAGTCACGCAGATGAGATGAATCCCCGCATGCCATGCGGGGCGCTACGAAGACAAACACAAGCTCGGCCTGAACACTTCGGGACATGCGGTGACCAGGCTGGCAGCAGGACGGTCATATAGGACAAACGTTTTCGTTTAGTATTCTCCCAATTCGGGAAAATAAAGCTTTTTGTTTGTTCCCTATTCAGAAACGTTTTTCTTTCGACCACTAACTGCTGACCCGGAGCACGCACCACCTCCGAAGACCATCCTCTACTACACCGAGGTGCTCTCCAGCTAGTTCCGTTCGCCAGTACGAATTTCGGAGAGCGTGCCGATGTAGAACTGTCACCTCATCGCCACAGGTCCATGGTTTCTGCCCAGGTGAAAAGTCAGTTTGCTACCTGGAAGATTACAGCCTATTTCAGATGTTTCATCATATCATCGCAGCGCACCCACCGGACATCGCAGCAGCGATGAGGAACCTGGTCCTTACCTCCCTTGAAAACTGTTTATACGACGTCCTCAAGGCAGAGCTGATACAAAGGACCACGTCGTTGGAGCAGCGCCGTCCCCAGCAGCTCCTCACTTCACAGGTATTAGGCGACAGCAAGCCGTCACAACTGTTGAGGCACCTACGACAACTTTTGGGTGAGAAAAGCGCCTACCTTCGACGTGGAATTGCTTCGGGAGCTCTTTTAAAACGGATCCCGATTAACGTCCGCATGGTCCTTTCGCCTGCGGCTGGACTCGACCTCAAGGAGCTGTCAAAGTTTGCGGACTCCGCATTAAAATTGTTTGCCCAGTATCGCTCAGATTCACGATCAGCTTCGAAACATCTCGCGCAATGGCCTCACCAGGTGGCGTGATAACGTCCGCGTCCCACATGAACTGCCATAGCGAAAAATTACACCGCGAGTTCCGGCGCCTTTCTGCTCAGATCGCCGCCCTCACCACTCGTTCTCCAAGAGGCCAACGTCGCAGAAATTCCGCGAGGCAGCAACGGTATCGATCTCCCTTACCCACTCTATGGAACCATATCACGTTCGGCGCACAAGCAAAACAAATGCGTTTCATTTTGCATAGAATCTGAAATTCATCGAAATTCACCACTAGAGGCAGATAGTGGTGCCGGTACCCTAACCAGCAGTCTCCTTTTCATATTATATAAAAATTCTGGTTTTAGTTCATTGTCGATACCGGCGCCGAGGTGAGTATTCTTGTGAATGGGGCCAGCTGAACATGAAAAACACACAGAGAAACAATTATAACACTCGCAACGCTAGACTAGTTCAGTTCAGCGCGGAAAACGTTTAATGCCATTAAAAAAAAAATCCAGAGGAAATGTTAGAACTATTTTTTTGAAGAAAGGAGATCACACTTTCTTAGTTTGGAATCTTGAAGGGGTCTTGTACTTGCAATTGGGACATTTTCGCCAGAAAGGTTGACACTTGTGCTTGTTAAGTATTTTTTCTGATACTATTGCCCGGAACGGAATTCCCTCTGTATGCGCGCGTTTCGTAAACATACTCCGAGAAACAATCGAGCAGCAAGGCCTCACATCATTCCAAAGTGCGGCTGCCATGTCCCTCGACAGCTTTTTGGAATTTCTACGTGTTTACCTGACGGTGACGGTGGTGTCCCATCAAGAGCAGCTGTATGTACAGAAAAGGGGTGTATGCATCGGGTCTCGAGTGGCCCCTTACGTTAGCGCTGCATTCGCTCGCATAACACAGACTTTCTTTCCAACAACGCATGAAAGATCCCCGGATTATAGTCATCTCCCGCTACGTTGATGATTTCTTAATACTTTGCAACACGGTGGGAGAAGAACAAGTCGACGGTTGCCGCGAGTATGTAATGCGATGCTTTGAACAGAGCTGCTCAGATCTGCCCGCAACCGCCCCCCCCCCGCCGTAACCTGAATACAAATTTATCAGATTCCTTGATCTTGCCTTAGACTTTAAACATGGCCACGTCACTGGTAGAGATACAAAGCTCGTTCCTGCAAAGGGTTTCTTCCATTCGAATCCGGACACTCGAAGAACGTGAAACGTGGGGTCACCACCACAGCACTAACATCTGCCTAAAAGAAGTCTTGTGAACACCAAATCCATAGAGGTTTTGCCAATCAGATATCTAGGCTACCTGATGCTGAGTATCCGGAAACCCTAATGGTATCACTATGCGAAAATATCTCCCAGAAGTTAAAGCGCGGTCAGAAAGGCATCGAGTGAACAACTGGATCGCCCGGACTTCAACGGGCGATCCAGGCGTGTCAGCACTGGATAGCACTCTCACGACTGCTACTTTACAGAATCGAGCATCGCCAGATACCAACGGGAACTGTAATCAAGCATGGATTCTGAGGTCGACGCAAGTCACTGAAAGAGTCAGCAGCGCAGGCCACGCCCCTCTACGTCACTGAGGATCGGCGCAAGCGAGAAGCTGCCATCAGGTTTCCGGGCCTACCCTATAAGCGGTGGTGGCAGAGGAACTCGACCACTTCAGCGGGCGATACAGGCGTGTCAGCACTGGATAGCACCTCTCCCCTTCTACTTACAGAATCGAGCATCGCAGATACAACAGGAGCCTTTATGAAAGGCATGGATTCTGAGTCGACGCCGTCACTGAAGAGTAAGCAGCGCAGGCCACGCCCCCTCATCACTGAGGATCGGCGCAAGCGAGAAATGCCATCGGTTTCGGGCCTACCACAGCAGTGGTGGCAAACTCACGGCGACGCCAGCAGGCGATCAGGCGATGTCAGCACTGGATGGCACTCTCACGACTGCTACTTTACAAGAATCGGCATGCCAGATACTAACGAGAACAGCAATCAAGCACGCCGTTCTGGTGACACAATCACTGAAAGAGTAACGTAGCGACCACCCTCTACGTCACTGAGATCAGCTGCAGCGAAGCTGCCATCAGGTTTCGGGCCTACCCTATATGGCGGTGAGTGGCAGAGAACTCGACACTTCAGCAGGCGATCAGGCATGTCAGCACTGGATAGCACTCTCTCACGACTACTACTTTACAGAATCGAGCATCGCCAGATACTGCTGGGGGAACTGTATAATCAAGCATGGATTCTGAGTCGCTTCGCAGAAGAAATGCTTGGCATACACCCTCGTCACCCGGAGATCAACAAGCAGAAACGCCATCAGGTTTCAGGGCTACCCTGAAAGCGGTGGTGAGGAACTCGACCACTAATGAGCGTACAGGCGTATCGCGCTGGATAGCGCGGCTGCTGCTACAGGAATCGAGCATCATGAATACTAACGGGAACGCGCAATCAAGCATGGATTCTGAGTCGGCCTGCGTCACGCACTGGAAAGGTAAACAGCGCGAGCCACGCCCTCTACGTCGCGAGGATCGGCGCAAGCGAAGCTGCCATCAGGTTTGAGCTACCTTACCCTATAAGCGGTGGTGGCAGAGGAACTCGACCGCTGGCGGGCGATTCAGGCGTGTCAGCACTGGATGCCCTCTGTCGCTACTTTTGCAAGTCAGGCATCGCCAGGATACTGAACCGCCAATCAAGCTGGATTCTGTACGGTCGACGCAAGTCGCGAAGAAAATGGCAGCGCGACCGCCCCTCTACGTCACTGAGGATCGGCGGCGCAAGCTGCCAGCAGGTTTCCGGGCTACCCTGCTATGGTGGTGGCAGAGGGGCGCTCGACCACTTCCTTGGGCGATCCAGGCGTGTCAGCACTGGATGGCACTCTCACGACCACTGCGCGCAGAATCGGCATCGCCAACAGCAGAACTGTAATCGGCATGGATTACCAGGGTCGACGCAAGTCACTGAAAGAGTAAGCAGCGCAGGCCTACGCCCCTCTACGTCACTGAGGATCGGCGCAACGAGAAGCTGCCAATCAGGTTCCCGGGCCTACCCCTGCCAGCAGTGGTGGCAGGGGAACTCGACCACTTCAGCAGGCGGTACAGGCATTCAGCGCTGGATAGCACTCTCTGACTGCTACTTTACAGAATCGAGCATCGCCAGATGCAACGGAACGCCTTAATCAAGCATGGATTCTGGGTCGACTGCGTCACTGAAAGGTAAGCCAGCGCGGGCACCCCTCTACGTCGCGAGGATCGGCGCAAGCGAGAAGCTGCCATCAGGTTCCGGGCCTACCCTATATAGAAGGTGGCAGCAGAGGAACTCGACCACCAGCCAGGCGATACAGCGTGTCCAGCACTGGACAGCACTTCCCCATTTCCTGCTACTTTACAGAATCAGCTGACATCGCGGAATATAGCAGAACTGTAATCAAGCGCATCGTTCTGGTCGACGCAAGTCACTGAAAGAGTAAGCAGCGCAGGCCACGCCCTCTACGTCACTGAGGATCGGCGCAAGCGAGAAACACCATCAGGTTTCAGACTACCTGTAAGCGGTGGTGGCAGAGACTCGACCGCTTCAGCAGGCATCAGGCGTGTCAGCACTGGATAGCGCATCTCTGTTCTTGCTTACAGAATCGAACATCGCCAGATACAGGAACTGTAATCGGCATGGATTCTGAGGTCGACATGATCACTGAAAGATGCCAGCTTACCCCTCGTCACTGGTTGGCGCAAGCAACGAAGCTGCCATCAGGTTTCGGGCCTACCCTATAAGCGGTGGTGGCAGAAGACTCGACCACTTCAGCGGGCGATGCAGGCGTGTCAGCACCGGATAGCACTCTCGACGCTGCTACTACAGAATCAGGCATCGCCGAATACCCCAGAACATGATAAACGCATGGTTGGTCGACAAGTGCTGGTAAGCGGCGCAGGCCCACGCCCTCTACGTCACGCAGGTCGGCGCAAGCGAAAGCTGCCATCAGGTTTCCGGGCTACCTATATAAGCGGTGGTGGCGGAAGGGCTGTTGCCGCTGGCAGGCGATCAGGCGTGTCCCAGCTGGGTAAACACCTCTCGCTGACCTGCTTGCAAGATCGAGCATCGCCAGATGGCAGAACTACCTTGATAAACGCATGGATTCTGAAGTCGACGCAAGTCACTGAAAGAGTGGCAGGCCCGCGCCTCTACGTCGCACCGGAGGATCGGCGCGGCGAAGCTGCCGTAACGGGCTACCCTGCCGCCGTGACTGGCAGAACTCGACCCGCTGGCAGGCGATCAGCGTGTCAGCTGGATAGCACTCTACGACTGCTACTTTACAGAATCGAGCATCGCCAGATACTAACGGGAACTGTAATCAAGCATGGATTCTGAGGTCGACGCCGTCACTACGAAGAGTAAACGCGCAGTACGCCCCTCTACGTCACTGAGGATCGGCCTGGCATCAGACACCACCCTATAAGCGGTGGTGGCGAACTCCGACCTACAGCGGGCGATCAGGCGTGTCAGCACCGGATTAGCACTTCTCGACCTTGCTGCAAGTCGAAGGCATCGCCGAAGATACCTAACGGGAACGCCTTAATCAGCATGGATTCTGAGGTCGACACCAAATCACTGAAAGAGTAAACGGCGAGAGCTACGCCCCTCTACGTCACTGAGGATCGGCTGGTAAGCTGCCATCAGGTTCCAGCTACCTATAAGCGGTTGGTGGCGAACAAACCCGCCAGCGGGCGGCTCTGACGTGTCAACGCGCAAGACCAACGCCTCTCACGACGCACTTTACAGAATCGGCATCGCCAGATACTGCCAGAACCTTAATCAAGCATGGATTCTGAGGTCGGCGCAAGTCGCATGAAGAGTGGCAACGAACGCCCTCCCGTCGCGGATCGGCGCAAGCGGCTGCCATCACCGGGCCTACCCTGCGCAAGTGGTGGCAGGAAGACTCGGCCACTTCGGCGGGCATTGGGCGTGTCAGCACTGGATAGCGCTTTCTCACGACCTGCACAGAATCCGAGCATCGCCAGATATTGCAACAGGAACACAAACGCATGGATTCTGGAGTCGACGCAAGTCACTGAAAAGGGAAATGATAGCAGCACAGGCCGCCTCTGCCACTGAGGATCGGCGCAAGCGAGAAACGCCATCCAGGTTCCGGGCCTACCACAACATAAGCGGTGGTGGCAGAGGAACTCGGCCACTTCAGCGGGCGTCAAGGCGGTAATGGCACTGGATAGCACTCACCACGACTGCCGCACACAGAATCCGAGCATCGCCAGATATAACGGAACTGTAATCAGCATGGATAGGGTCAGCGCAAGTCACTGGAAAGAGTAGCCCAGCGCGACCACGCCCTCTACGTCACTGAGGATCGGCGCAAGCGAGAAGCTGCCATCGGGTTCCAGGCCACCACCCTATAAGCGGTGGTGGCAGGGAACTCGGTATAGCCGGGCGATCAGGCGTGTCAGCACGGATGGCACTCTACGACTGCTACTTTACGAATCGGCATCACCAGATACCAACGGAGCAATCAGCATGGATTCGAGGCCGACGCAAGTCACTGAAGAGTAAGCAGCGCAGGCCACGCCCCTCTACGTCGCAGGATCTGGCGCAAGCCGAAGCTGCCATCAGGTTTCAGGGCACCACCCTATATAAGCGGTGGTGGCAGACTCGACCACTTCATGGCGATACGAGCGTGTCAGCACTGGATAGCACTCACCACGACTGCGCACCTGCCGTCGAGCATCGCCAGGTCTGCTGGAACTGTAATCAGCATGAATTCTGGTCGGCCTGTAAGTCACTGAGAAAATGGCGCGCAGGCCCGCCCTCACCCGTCATGAGGATCGGCATGACGGCTGCCATCAGGTTGAGCCTACCCTATATAAAGAGAGTGGTGGCAGAGGAACTCAACCACTTCAGCGGGCGATACGAACGTGTCAGCACTGGAATGCCTCTCACGACTGCACACAGAATCGAGCATCGCCAGGCCACTATGGCAGGAACGCCATCCAACGCTGGATTCAGAACCGGCACAAGTCACTGAAAAGTGGCAACGCAGGCCACGCCCCTCTCTACGTCACTGAAAGTCGGCATAGCTGGCCTTTGCCATCAGGTGCAGACCTACCCTATAAGCGGTGGTGGCAGAGGAACTCTCGACCACTTCAGCGGGCGGTCAGGCGTGTCGGCTTTTTGCAGATAGCACTCCTCACGACTGCTACTTTGCCAGAATCGGCATCGCCAGAATACTAACGGGAACTGTAATCAAACATAGATTCTGGTCGACATAAAGTCGCACTGAAGAGCAGCGCCGCGCCCCTCACCGTCACGAGGATCGCGCAAGCGAGAAGCTGCCATCAGGTTTTCAGGCCTACCCCTGCCAGCGGTGGTGGCAGAGGAACTCGACCACTTCAGCGGAAAGCCTGAGCGTGTCAGCACTGGATAGCACTTTCACCGACTACTTCGCACAGAATCAGGCATCGCCAGATACGGGAACTGTAGTAAGCATGGGTCCCCTGCAAGGTCGACACTTTCGTCACTGAAGAAGTAAACGGCGCAGGCCCGCCCTGCGTCACGCAGAGGATCGGCGCAAACCGAAGCTGCCATCAGGTTCAGACACCACCTATATAAGCGGTGGTGGCAGAGGAACTCGACCACTTCAGCATGAACGTCCAGGCGTGTCAGCACTGGATAGCACTCTCACGACCTGCTTTAGAATCGAGCATCGCCAGATGCAACGAAACTGTAATCGGCAAATTCTGAAGACCGGCGAAGTCACTGAAGAAAAGTAAGCAGCGCAGGCCACGCCCCTCTACGTCTACTGAGATCGCTGCAAGCGAAAGCTGCCATCAGGTTTCCGGGCACCTATAAGCGGTGGTAGCGGAAGACTCACGACCACTTCTGTGGGCGATCCCGAGCGTGTCCAGCACTGGATAGCACTCTCTGACACTACTGCAAGATCGAGCATCGCCGAGATACCTGGCGGGAACTGTAATCAGGCATGGATTCTGAGTCGACGCAAGTCACTGAAAATGCTTGGCCTTGTTACGCCCTCTGCGTCACTGGGGTCGGCGCAAGCGGCCATCAGTTTCCGGGCCTACCCTGCATAAGCGGTGATTGTGGCAGAGACTCGACCCTTCAGCGGGCGATCCAGGCGTGTCAACGCATGGATAACACTCTCGACACTACTTTACAGAATCGAGCATCGCGCCAGCAGAACTGTAATCAGCATGGATTACAAGAGATAAACGCAAGTCGCACTGAGAAAAATGGCAACAGGCCACGCCCCTCTAAATCACTGAGGATCGCGCAAGCGAAGCTGCCATCAGAGGTTCAGGCCTACCTATAAGCGGTGGTGGCAGAGGCGCTCGAAAGCCACTTCAGCGAGCGATACCTGAGCGTGTCAGCACTGGATAACGCTCTCACGACTGCTACAAGTCCGGCATCTATGTAAGTACTGGCAGGGCAGCAATCAAGGCATGGATTCTGAGTCGACAAAGTCACTGGAAAATGCTTGGCAGGCCGCCCTCTACCATCGCGGGGGATCGGCACGAAGCGGCTGCCATCAGGTTTCAGACTACCCTATAAGCGGTGGTGGCAGAACTCGACCGACTTCAGCGAACTGATACAGGCGATATTCAACGCCTGGATAGCACTCTGCATTGCTACTTTACCATCGAGCATCGCCAGATACCGCCCAGGAACGCCAATCGAGCATGCGTTCTGAGATGACACCGATGCTGAAAAATGCCCAGCGCAGGCCACGCCCCTCCCCACGTCACTGAATCGCGCACGGCTGCCATCAGGTTTCCATACCTATAGCGGTGGTAGCGAAGGAATAAGCCACTTCAGCGGGCGATCCAGGCATCAGCACGGATAGCCTCTCACGACTGCTACTTTACAGAATCGAGCATCGCCAGGCTTTAAAGAACCTTAATCAAGGCATGCGCCGTTCAGTGATCGTATGATCACTGAAAGTAAGCAGCGCAGGCCACACCCTCTACGTCACTGAGATCAGCACAACTGACGCCCATCAGGTTTCGACCTACCTATAAGCGGTGAGTGGCGGGAACTCGGCCACTTCAGCGGGCATTCAGGCGATATCAGCACTGGATAGCACTCTCACGACTGCTACTTTACCGTCGACATCGCCAGATACCTAACGGGAACTGCCGACAGCATGGATTCTGAGGTCAGCGCCGTCACTGGTAAGCAGCGCGAGCCACGCCCCTCACGTCGCAGGGATCGCGCAGCGAGAAGCTGCCAGCATCGGTTTTCCGTTTTCACCTACTCTCGGCGACGTGGCAGAGGAACTCGACCACTTCCGCAGCGGGCGACCAATACAGGCGTGTCAGCACTGGATGATAGCACTCTCGACCATACTTTGTTATGGATTGATCTACCATTTTTACACGCAGGTCGCCCACTGAATTGGCAAGCGATTCGTAGCGTCAGATATCGGAAATGGCCGATAAACAACCGACAGCTATTAAGGAAGCATCGTAAAGCAGTTTGTTAGAACTCCGGAAGGCGACGCCACGAACGAAAGTAACAAGTAAGGCGGAGGTGGCCGGTAATGGATATTGATATGAATGAGAACTTTTATGAGAAATTCAAAACCACGGTGGAAAACAACAAAAGGAAATAAAAGAACTCAAAGCTGAGCAGCTGCAACAAAGAAAACAGAACTCATAAAAAACTTAAGTAGTGAAACGCAACATGATAAATAAACAAGTACATACAAAAACCAACATCAAGATGAGCCTTGCCGTACTAACGAAATCTTAGACAATGATGTTACCGAGATCGAAACAGATAAACATACAGATAGCATAGTCAATTTATTATTTCACAGAATTACCAACAAAGGATAGAACAAACTAATGTGATTGTACGATTCACACCCGCTAGCACGAGATAGGATCACAAGGGCAGCAAAACGCGGCCACAGCTGGAGAGCACTTCTGATTTCAGCTGAGCATGCAGGTCTATCTATGGCAAATATGAAACCTCTGTCCAGAAAGCAAAATTCATAGAAGGCGAAAAGCAGAAAAAAAGGCCAGCAACTGGAAGTATTGTACGATGACACAGCAGAATCCCCTCATAAGGAAAGCAGTAAACTCTGACGTGGTTCAAATCTTCTTTAGAAGCTGATCTTCACCTTATTACAAGCAGATACGTCCCATTAAGCGAACAACTAGATGTTCTCAATTAAATCGTTAATAAAGCTCATAAAGTGGAATATTCTCTGTGCTACACATTTACGGAGTGTAATAATGTAGATGCCTTGCGCAAACAGAATCAACATAATTCCTACGATGCTCTTAGCATTATCTATAGCTCAAAGATAATGGACATATTAACTTTCTGGGTATAACTGTATATCTCTTCCGAGACCAACGACCACAAGGGTGGAGGTCGCTCTACTAATCAAACTAGGACGGCGTTTGAAATGCAGCGAACCTGATTGCCACAAAGTGCACGAGTACGAAATTCTTTCGCAAAGAATCTCGAATAATATTATGATCAGGGTGGTATACAGGGCCCCGGGATTATGGCATGAATAGTTTTCTCGGAAAAATGGAAGACATTCTTACCCAAATGACGGTACGGGAGGGCAGGTAATAGTCTGATATAGACCTCAAGGTCATTAAATAACAGTATCTACTCTTGTTACCCAATCATTCAATTTTACAAACCTCCTGCAGCAATCCTACTCGATGAAACGAAACTACCTCAGTTGTGATCACTCTATACTTAACTTTAGGTGTCGAGGATTCTTTATACGTTTCTAGATATTTCCTGGCTATTTATTCACCAATAGCCTTGTGCTGAAAATTACGTGTGGTTTCTAATGCAAACAATATAAAAGTTACACAATGAAAAGATTAATTATAAAGAGCTAAATGGCAGGTACAGGCGCGGCGTTTGGAACATTACTTCTGCAGACGTAAATGAAGAGTACTAGATACTTCACAACAGGCTCCGACAATAGATATGATCCACATCAATGAACGCAAGGCCTACTATGGTGAACCAATCTGCCCATGGATGACAAAAGTATATTGAAATAGTTAAAGCAAAGACCATTTCACAACGGAAAACAAACAACACAGAAATAATACATAAGCCAAAACCAATTTAAGGAGGTGTACCGAAATAGGTAACTGCGCACATACGGCGACGGAAAAAGGAATACTGATGTAAAGATCTGGAGATGTTGAAATGATATAAAGAAGGTGTAGTCAATTACGCAAATTCAATGTTAAACCACTGCACAAGTCAAGGCTACCGAATCTTGTTCGGGTTACTGGCTGTAAAAATGTATACAGTTGCGAATAAATTTAATGAATACTTTTGCATAGGTACTATACTGGCTAGTAGCCTTTACAGGACAACAGTAACCAGCCTTTACCTCAGTTACAGACTCTTTCAGTTTTATGATACCTTTGTGAGGAGATCATATCAATAGTAAAGGAATGTCTAAGGTAGCAGAAGAACGATGGTATATCTATAAAATGATTCATATTAATATTCTTAGTAAGCCTCGACAATATTGACAAGCGTTATATAGTGGGACTCTGACCTCCTGAAAATAGCAAGAGTAATACCAGCCTTTAAGGATGGGGACGTAAATCAACTATTTAATTATCGACGAATTTCAGTATTAAACACTATCAATACCATTTTGAAAAGCTAGTAGCTAGAATGATTGATTTCCTGACTCGGAAAATAAAAATTATAGAAGAACAACACAGTTTAAAAAGATATATCTACTAGTACAAGTCTTAAATGTAAGTCAATTTATGCTTACAGCTTTAAATAAAGTCAAGCGGTTGACGCTTTTAGATATAAAAAATTTGATATACAAATTAATCTTGAAAAATGAATTACTAATTTAAAAAGGAAAATGGCTTCCGTGGTTTTTCTTTGGACTTTTTTCAGGTTATTTATCATCGCGCTTATAATGATCAACATCGGGGATCAATACTCCTACTAATGAGATAATTGTAGAACCACAAGGGAACTGACAACAGGACGTTCTTTCTCTCTCTATATAAATGATTTACCTAAAGCAGTTGGAAAATTAAACATAGAAATGTACCGGATGATACGGTCTTACTTGCATCTAGTAACTCCTGGGGCGAACGGAAGGGAAGTTAATCAAACCCCTTAAACAGATGGTGGAAACTGGTTTTAAAAAATAAGTTAAACTACCAAAAACAAATTATACAGTGTTTCCCAGCAAGTCACTCCAACAGAGCGCAAAATATAAACATGATAATAAGTCCATTCAAAAGGAATTAGAACATATTAAATATCTAGAATTGATTCTTGACTCTTGTTTCCAACTGGAAACCACTTACATAGAAGCATTATATAAAAAACTGGGCTATTCGGTTTACATACTCCAAACCAGACAATGCTTTAATTCTAAAACTTTAGATTGATTTATTACAGTATTTTTCATAGTCATACAATATTGTGGTATCTGACAGGGTTTACGTACAAAGCTATCTACAACCAATGGCTAACGCTTGCTAAAGAAAATAGGCACTGAATACACTAGAATATGCAAGTTACAACGCTTATTCAGCTCCTTATTTCAAAACAACAAATAATGCCATTTCATGTGTTAAGACTATAGAACTGTAGTTTGGTGCATAATATTGTGTAAATAATATACCTCCCATCACGTATATTTATACTATCAGGTAGTCACGAGGAATCATTCTTATAAACAACTTCTCCTTATATATAGCAATATATAGTCAACGTCTAACACAGTATGTAGGTTAAATTTGGGGCTCATTAAACAAACAAAAGAAAATTAAACATTTACACTGACTGTAAAATCATTATTTGGAAATGTTATAAAACACATTTTATTTGTAGAGGCTAGAAGCAGGTGCTGCCAGAACCGATACACATACCTTTTGTTAACAGGTAGATTTATGGATCCAGAACTAGCCT